>CM041781.1:222483350-222531303 GCA_023374045.1 Limonium bicolor
TTGTATGACATGTTTTAATGCCTATCTTACCCTAGGTTACCTTCATTAAATACCCTAGGGTTAACTACATAAGTCACATTCTTTTCTGTTTTTTTTTTTACATGTTTTGGTCCGACCGACCCACCGTCCGACCCACAACTGGGTCGGACCCTCCCAGTGGTCTTCGGGTCTGAAGAACCTTACCTTGACCGACCCATGTCCGACCCACCATTCTGGGTCGGTCCATTGCGAACATTTTCCTAACATTTTCAGCCGACCGACCAGTCCGACCCACCATTTGGGTCGGCCGTCGAACATTTTCCTAACATTTTACAGAGGCTCGACCGACCCATGTCCGACCCACCCTTTTGGGTCGGACCGTCACCGAACATTTTCCTAACATTTTACAGAGGCTCGACCGACCCAAAAACTGGGTCGGCCCCTGGGTCGGTCGCCTTCTAAACTTACCCAAACTTTCCAATTCTTCACCAAACTTCTCCTAAGGCCTCTTAATGCTTCCTAACAACATTTGGTAACTTATATCCACATACAACATCCATGAAACTCATTTTCTAACTCCTTAAGCCTTTACTTATTTCCTTGTAAAAATTCCTTAACACTTATGTTATTTCATACTAGGTTTCCTAGATGGTGTTTCTCACCTATGGTAACTACTATCCCAAAATGCTTTCTCCTTAACTTAACATCATCTCCCAAGCATCATCTCTCACACTAATTCCTTATCTCCTTCTTGAAACTCTTTTCCTAGTGTACACTTCTCCTTATTTTACCAAAGTTTGCCTAGGTATTTACCTAAGTCCCAAAGTGACTTTGGTACCTACTTAAATCTCAAGATCATGCCTAAGTCCTTATTACACTCTAGAATGTTTCCTAGTTCATCAAAATTCCTTAAGAACATCATAAACTTCTTATTCATCTCCTACACTTTCTAACTCACCAAACCTTATGTAAACACTTAAAACTTGCTTCTTACCTAAATTTTGACATGGGTTCCCTTAGAACATTACTAAGCCAAACACTTTACCTTCTCCTTTAAACACACAAGATCATCTAAAATCATCAAGAACACTCACATACATAATTTCACCAAATTTACACCACATTACAACATAGTGCACAATAATTGCATGGCACTTAGGCCCTTAAAATGCATGGCTCTTAGGCCCTTAAAGTGCTTAAATCATAAACACTGAATTTCCACAATATATATGCCTTTAACCTGCAATACACAACAACACATATGCCCTTTACTAGTCTCTTGAGAACACTTTACTAAGTCATTCACCATTTGCTCTTTATAGTTTTAATAAGCATTATAAGCTCATTTCTCCTAAGGCATTAAAATACATTAGGTTAGTAGATTTACCTCTTTTGCAAATAACTCCTTTCTTGTTTCCTTTAGAAAACCAATAGAGTACTTGATTCCTTGACAAGTTCTAAACAATATACAACCATAATGAGTATTCAAGCTAAGGCTTCATCTCATTGTAAACCCTAATTTGACATTGTTTCAAAAACATTAATGTAGTTGTTTTACCTTGTCTTTGAAGGAGTTTGATATACAACAAGAGAGGACTCCACCTAGTCCATGAAGAGTTGAAATGAAGCTAGAACAAAGTCACACAATGAGCTATATCAATGTGTATTTTCGGACATGACAAAAACAAGGAGGAAACTTGATTTTTGTTTGAGATTCCTTACCTAGAAGTAAAGGAGAGTAATAATATGTAGAAATCCAAGCTCAAGCTCCTTCAATGGTGGAACACCTTGGCACCGAAATGGAGCTCTAGGAGTTTTGAGAAGATAGGAATGAAGAGCTTGATGAGAGGAAGAGATTGGTGGTATTTGTTTTTGATTTGGACAAGTGAGCTAGATTTAGCAAGTGGTCAAAGCTTGTGTTTTAATGGTGGTAGTGGTTTATCGTGAGAGAAAAAGGAAGAAGGGAGAAGATGAGTGGGAAACCGTGTGAGCAAGGAAAGGAAATGAGAGAATGAAGATAGAATTTGCTTTAAGAGATATTTATACTTATAAAGTAAAAAGGTAGCTTATTTACTTATCTTTACTTACTTAATACATTAATAAGAGAGTGGTGAGTCACACCTTATAAAAACCGGCCCCTTATATTAGTGTGGGGGTGTTTTAGTCTTTGTTTGTCAATTTAATTACTTATACCACATATGTTACAAAATAGCTTATAAAAAGTACTATTCACCTATACAAGGCACATAGAAGTGAAATTTTTGATTTCCCACTAATATAGCCACCCAAATGTGATACTATATAGTACACATATATATTTAAGAGTAATGATGGACATTTAGCCATTCAAAACTCATTTACAAGACAATTTTTCAAAAACGTGCTTTAAGACTTCTTAAAGCACATTTTGAGTTTTAACTTGTTTTCAAGCTTGGTTTTCTTTGGTAATTGGTTTAATATGTTCATTAGTATATAAATGAAGTCTTGGTAAGCTCATTAGGCCTTACTCAAGTTTATCCCAAGCTTAGAGCACATTTTAGCTCTTATTGACTTTAAAGCACATTTGTTTTCCTTTTGTTTAAATTTGTTTACTAAGGTTTCTAAGACTCTTTTTAGTCTTAATATACCATGTTTTAATGTTTAACAACATACTAAGGTTTGGGGTATTTCACAAGACTCTTTTTAGTCTTAAAGCACATTTTTGAAAAATTGTCTTAGAAAGGGGTTTTAAGTGGCTAAATGCCCATTATTACTCCTTAATTAACATGTGTACTAATTAGTATCACATTAGGATGTCTAAATCAATGGGAAATCAAAAATTTCACAATTATGTGCCTTGTTTAGTGAATAGTACCAAATAGTGCTAGTTTAAGACATTAGTCAAAGTAAGTCAATTAAATGGTCAACAAGACCAACAATCTACCTTATTTGACCAAGGGGGCTGATTTTTAAGTGTGACTAACCACACTTATCTAGCTAAGTAAAGAGAAAGCAAAAGTAAGTAAGTTCACTATTCACCTTTTTACATAATATCTTACCATTAGTAGTCCTCTCTCCTCCTTTCTTCATTCTTCATCTTCTCCATCGGTTCTCTTGCTCTCTTTCCTCTCTTTCACGAAGAAGACACCTCCATGCTAGCTCCATCTTTTGCCCACATCTTGCTCATTTAAGCTCCAAAATCAAAACCAGTACATATATCTCTTAGTTAGCTCAAGCTCTTCCTTTCTATCTTTTCAAAACTTCAGGAGCCTCATTTTGGAGCCAAGCCAAACCGCCATATAAGGAGGAATCCAGTTTGGAGAGTCCATTGGCTTCTCCATTCTCTTAAGGTAAAGAATATGTAAGAAAATCTAGGTTTCCATCATTTTCTTCCCTTGTTCGAAAAATTTGTACTCATGGGACTCCATGTTTATGCTTTGTTATAGCTTGTTTTCTACTCTCCAAAGGATAAAGGAGGTCCTTCTTGCTTCATATCCAAGCTTGTCTTGAGAAACCAAGGTAAAACAATCAATTTAATACCTTAAAACACATTTTAACCTAGGGTTTTCCTTAGGGTTAATGTATATCTAGCACTCATTGGAGTCATTGGATATTGGTTAGAACGTTGGCAAGGAGAACTTGGTTGGTGACCGAGATTGTTCAAGGAAAAGTCTAAGGAGAAAAGTTGGGAGCTTGAGAAAGAACAAGGTAAATGTCTTACCTTAAGGTGTTTAAGCATTAAGGGATAGGATTTAGGTATATGATGAGTGTAGCTTAAGGTTTACATTAGTTAGAAAAGGGCTATATATAACCTAGGAGACACAATGACTATGTTTGAGAACTTGTGACTAAGGAGCCAATGAGAAAATAGATAGTTTAAACAATGTTGAGATGAATTACAAGAAGCATTTTATTTCATGGGAGCCTTGTTGTGTGTATTCGCAGGTTTAAAGGCAAATATATGTGGAAATTCAGTGGTTAAGATATTGTCATTTAAGGGCCTAAGTGCCAAGCATTTTAAGTTTATACACTATATGATCATGTGGTTGTAGTTTTGGTGTAAATTGTGTGTTAAGATGTTATAATGAGAATTTGAGTGATCTTGGTGTTTTGATGGTGAAAAAAACCAAGTGTTTTGTTAGGTGTAACAATATACTAAGAACCATGTCAAAATTTGATGAAGAAACATAGTGTTTTAGATTTCTAAGAAAATTTCATGACTAGGATAGTACTAGGAGTTTAGAGTGTGTCTTGAAGGAAAAGAGTGAGGTTAAGGTGTTTCTTGTGAGTTATAATGACTTAGGCATCATCATGGAGGATCTTGGAGTCAAAAGATGTTTAGGTATGCACCAAAGGCATTTGAGAATGTTTTTTAGGAAATATGCAATCTTGTTAGGAGAGAAGAGTAAAGTAATGTGTTTAAGGTGAAGAGACGTCATGTAGTTACATAAAGGAACCTAGATGGTGAAAGATGCTTGGGAGATGATGTTATGGTGGTGAAGAAAACCATTTTGCATAGTGGTTATGATAGGAATGAAACACCACTTAGAACCCTAAGGAAAATATTACAAGTGCTGAGATTATGTAAGAAATTGGGTTATAAGGCTGGAGATGGAGATGGGCGAGTTTAGGATGTTATTTAGGTATTAGAATATGCCTAAGATCATGTGTGAAGTTTGGGTGATTTATAGATGAAGAGAACAATTGTAACAACAACTTAGAACAATGCAAAAGAAAGAAATTTGTAGCTGGTCCGGGACTTAAGTCCAGGGTGAAGTCCCAGACCCTAAAATTCATGCCGAGAGTTGCTTCAACCATAGGGTCTGGGACTTAAGTTTTGTAAGAAGTCCGGACCACCCCCTAATTTACCCCCGAGGATTTTAGCTTGCATTGGTCCGGGACTTAAGACCCATACGACGTCCCGGACCACCACATTAAAATAGCGAGAGAGTTTGAACTAATATATGTCCGGGACTTAGGTTGAGGACAAGGTCCCGGACCACACTAAAAAAATCATGTTTAAGCTTGGGAAGTGTTAGGAAATGGTGGGAATGATTTTGTATTGATTACAAGGTGATTAAGGGCATGTTTGGTGGGTGTAATGGTTATTAAGTGGGAGAACAAGTATAATAGATAATGAGGAAGTGATGCACATGGAAGTTAAGTTAAAAACCATAAGGCTTAGTGAAAAACAATGGGTAAAAGTTGATGTTTAGGAGGTTAGTATTGTATTAAGTTGAATGAATAATGACCTAAACTGAATGAATGTTATAGGGACTTGTGAATTGGGACTCGGAAGGAGATAAACCAAACAATCGTCGACGGTGAACGGTACAGTCTTTCTTGTGACCTGCTTGCTAACGAGGTGTCCCTCGGCTTGTGTGCTATCTGTTTATTTGCTATGACTAAGACCAGATAAGCATAGGCAACCGGTTATATTGTTCTCGTTGTGAATGTGTTTCTTTACACTAACCCACGAGACATGAGATTGTTACTAACTAGGTTTAGTATTACTGGTTAAGGGATAAGAGTTAAGTATTGGTAACTGTTGGTTAATACCCGTAGGTTTAACTAAACGTGGTGTGTAAGGTTTTTATAACTGAACTTGAGTGAGGAACCCGGACTGACTCCGGTCATGCATGCTAAGGAAAGGGGGACGGTATCTGAATCAGATCCGCCCTTCGCTTAAGGACTTGTCTTCGGACTTGTTGCCTAGGGTCGGTTGCCGGCTCAGCTACATTGGACCCCCGTCCAAGGTAGGTGGCATTAAGATGGTGCGGTAGGATCACCTAAATCCTAGGTTTGAGATTAAGCTACAACCATTTCTTATTCTAGGAACGGTTTTGCATACTGAGATTAAGATAAGGTTAAGACTGATGTAAAATAGGAACTGAGGTTAAGGAAATCAAGAACTAAGGAGGGGGTTACTACCCCGCTTGATAAGGGAACGCTTGTGCCGTCATTGTGTGTGACTATGTATGTTCATCTGTGGATTGTTGTTTATAGCACTTCATATCATGATTGTGTTTCTAATCAATTTCCATGCTATCGACAATTAGTCGTCATAGCCCCGTTAGCTTGGGGGCCACGAGAGGGTCCGTACCAGCATTCGTGCTGACTCCCTTTGGGGGTGTTTTTACACTTGCAGGTAAGAGGCCCATGAAGTCACACCCGAGAGTAGGAGCGGTTAAATGAAATACCCCAAACCTTGATATGTGGTTTAAATATCAAAATATGTATGTAAAGGCAAAAAGTGCCTTAGAAACATCAGTGAACATTTAAACCATAGTAAAATGCAAAGCACTAAGATACAGTTTTGAGCAAAAACATGCTTTAAGCTTGGAGTGAACTTGGTTAGGACCCAAGAACCTACCAAGACTAAATAATAGTCAATTATGATTTAACAAGGCAAATTAAGTCCTTAGGAAACTTTGGTAGACAGTTTTTAAACCAAATAAAACACAAGATATACCTTAAAGTCAATAAGAGCAAAATGGGCTCTAAGCTTGGGTATAAATTTGTATAAGGCCTAATGGTCATACTTATACCTCATAAGTATGTTAATGAACCATATTAAATCAATTACCAAAGAAAAACCCAAGCTTGAAACAGTTTTAAAACACAAAATGTGCTTTAAGGAGTCTTAAAGCACGTTTTGAAAAATTGTCGTGTAAAGAGTTTTGTATGGCTAAATGTCCATCATTACTCTTTAGTTAACATGTTGTACTATATAGTATCACATTTGGAAGTCTATATCAATGGGAAAATCAAAAATTTCACATCTATGTGCCTTGTTTTAGTGAATAGTAACTTTAATAAGCTAGTTTGTAACTATGTTATTATAAGTAAGTTATTGGTCAACAAAGACCAAAACACCCTAGACTACTAATGGGGGCCGGTTTTTATGAGGTGAGTCATCACCTTGTAAGTTAACAAAACAAATAACTAATGATAAAGCAAGTTACTATTTGCTTACATAATATCTCTTAAAAAGGCAACTTATCTTCAGTCTCTCTTTCCTTCTTGCATTCCCACGGTTCCAACTCCATCTTCTTCTCCTTTCACGGTAATACTACATCACCACCATTAAACTCCATCTTTGATCTCTTGTAAACTCCCTAGCTCCATGGTCCAAATTCAATTTCAAGACCACCATTCTTCTAGTTGGGCAAGCTCTACACTTTATCTTTTCAAATCTTCAAAAGCCTCATTTCGGTGCCAAGGAGATTCACCATTGATGGAGCTTGAGCTCACCTTTTCACATGTTATTGTTCTCCTTTGCTTCAAGGTAAGAAAACTCAAAGAAAAATGATGTTTCCTCCATGTTTTGTGTTGTCCGAAAATTCACCTCACAATGGTGTTTTTACCTTGCTTGTTTTAGCTTCATTTGAATCTTCCAAGGGCTAGGAGGAGTCCTCTCTTGATACTCATTCAAGCTCTCTTTCCATTCAAAGGTAAAACAATTACCTTAATATGTTAAGATAATATATGTAACTAGGGTTTGCAATGAGATGAAGCATAATGCTTGAATACTCATTCTATTATTTGTACAATGTTTAGAAGTTGACAAGCAACCAAAAGCCTTGCCAATTTAGTCAAGGAAACAAGAAAGAAGTTTGTGGGCAAAAGAGGTAAATGTGCTAACCTAATATGGTTTAAAGTCTTAGGAGAAATGAGCTTATATTGCTTATGAAAATGATTTAAGGAGCCATGGGAAAATGACTTAGAAGAATGCTCTGAAGGGCTTAGTAAAAGGCATATGTATTTTTGAGTGTATTTGCAGGTCAAAGGCAAATACAATGTGGGAAATTCAGTGTTTATGATTTATGCATCTTAAGGGCCTAAGAGCCATGTTATTTAAGGGCCTAAGTGCCAAGCAATTAAGTTTATGCACTATATTGTGATGTAGTGTAAAATTTGGTGAAGTTTGTGTGTGAGGAAGCTCTTGGTGGACTTAAGTGTTCTTGAATGGAATAAGGTAAGAACCTAAGTGTTTGGATGTGAGAATATACGAGAGAAGCTATGGCAAAATTTGGAAAATGTGTAAGAAGTTCTAAGTGTTTTAAATAAGTCTTGGTGAACTAGGAAGTGTTAAAGGTGAACAAGTGTTTTACTAGGAAAAAAGAAAGCATGTATTAAGGTGATTTAGAGTGATACAAGGACTTTGGTATTATCTTGGAAGTTCTAGGAATTCAATGAGTGTTTTTGGGATGTAATAAAGTCTTGGAGAAGTTTGTTTAAGGTTTAGGAATGTTGGTGTACAAGGAAGAAATGATGTTTAGGTAAGATGTGAAAAAGGAGATTTAGTTAGTAAGAAAAAAGTTTGAGAGATGATGCTAAGGTGTAGAGGAAACATCTTGGTATAGTGGTCATTATAGGTGAAATACCACTTAGAAAACCAAATGAAAAATGTACAAGTATTAAGAGATTTTGTAAGGAGTTTGTGGAATGATAAAGATAGTTTGGTGGGTGATTTAAGGAATTTAGTACATGGCTAATGATGTGTTTGAAGTGCCCAAATGAGGTTAGGACATATTAGGATATATGAGGTGAAGTTTGGAGTTAAATGGGCAATGGAAAATAAGGGTCTAGAGCAGACCGACCTTGCAACCGAACTTGCCAAGGTCGGTCGAGCCCAGTTTACCCTGCGAGAATTGGTTTCTGGAATGGACCAACCTTGGGGACCGGACTTGCAAGGTCGGTCGGGCTTGTATTTTGTGTACGAATTAAGTTTCTGGAATCGACCGAACATGGGACCGGACTTGGCAAGTTCGGTCGGGCCTGAATTTTCAAGGGAAGAAACTCTCGGGAATGGACCGAACATGCGACCGAACATACAAGGTCGGTCGGAGTAGAAATTTTTGACGGTAATGTGTTCTGGAATGGACCGACCTTGTGTAAGGTCGGTCGGTAAGGTCGGCCGGACCAAAAACATTGTTTAAGGTTATTGAATGATGTGTAATGATGGGGATTGACTAGTAATGATGTTATAAGGTTGTTTAACACATGTTAGGTGAGTTATAATGATAATTTAGTGGGAAAAAAAGATGTATTAAAATGTAGAAGTAAAACAAGTTAAAAAGTGAAGTTATGTAACTAAGTTAACGGGGAAAAGTTATAAGCATTAAACTTTAAACAAACATGTTGCCCCGATGTTAATAAAAGTATATGTAATGTTATCAGTTGTTCGAGAATTGCTCGAGGAACATAAGTGGACATGATAAAGTGGACTCCGGTGACAGGTATGGTTTTCTTGCAACCTGTGTCCTACTGGATTACACCGGCTTGTATGCCAATGTGTTTTCTGTATGTTTGCCACGTTGTAAGACAAAACATGTAATGAGTTTACAGTAATTCATTTATGTGGCGTGTTCAACTCCGATACCATTTAACCTCGGAAGTGTTAACCTTAGTTAACTGAGTCTAGGATCACATGAGAGTTCGGTATTCGGATTAAACGACCCGAACCATGGGACGTTCTAACCACGGCTATGCGTGTGTTAATTGTGTGATATGTGTATGTGAATGTAGGGATCTCCCTTGTGTGTCTAACCCAGTTGTAATACTGTATGGTGTGTAGATGTGATAGACTCCATAGTGGGGTTCTAACTAATATCTAAAAACAGGTATGTACTAACAGTGGTGACGAATCCGGTTTGGCCGGTCGCGCGTTGTTTGGGAGTGGGTATCCTTCTTAGCCTTACCCTTCTCTCTGTTATGGTTGTTTCCCTCACGGGTTACGATCTCCCATTAGCTTATTCCAAAGCTTAGCTATTCTGACTTATGATCGGTTTAGGGGGAACATGTGTTTGTGTGGTGTGTTCGGGCCTCCAAACCCAAACCATCTTAACTTAAGTTACTCGTCCGACTATTAGGACAGTAATGAGTGTTGTTGTTGTTGTATAACGAGCTTATCATGAGGGTGACTTCATTCTCTAGGCTCACCAGTGAATTAACAATGTTTGGGTCGGTTCCTAAGAGGACCGTTCCCGTTATGTTATGTGATGTTGTTGTAATGCAATTTCTATTGCGATGTTATCATGTGAACGTCGAAACGTGAAAAGTGTTGTTATGTTTTGTTATGTGAGGAATGTTATATGTTGTAAAATATGGGGTGTGTGGATCATGGAAATGAATCCCAGTTTGTGATAAGAGGCGTTTAGGGATAACCCGATTTATGGGTAAGTGTCGTCTATTAAGGAAGTAGCTCCATTAGAGGAGGAACACTCTAGGGATAATGAATACCCTGAGTGACTTATCAAGTAAGGATGTAATATCCGTTTGTTGAGCCCATTGAGGCGGAATGATTCGTGTTGTGTGTTTTAAGTTACATGCATGATTCAAATAAAATCAATCGCATGCGAAGACGACAATTAGTTGTGCGTGATCCGGTAGCATGTGGGCTGCGGGATTACCATACCAGCAAAGGTGCTGAGCCCCTTGGGGGCCACCCTTTCTCTTCTTTTCCTATTTCAGGTACAAGAGCTGGAAGCCGTTCGAGAGTAGGACGGGGTAGTCGTTGTACATGGGTAATCATTAAAGTTGTATATATACAGTAGGTGTAGTAAGACCGAAACTGTTATCGGCATCAATTTGTAATTACTCGGTACAGTTGAAAGGCTTATGTATGTTGGTTGTTGTTAATAAAAGGTATAGTAATGTACAGTTACTCAGGAATCTAGTCCATCAGACCGGTACAATGTTTATGTAATAGCCTTGTTAGCCACGTCGGTGGTTAACAGCGTGTAACACCAACGAGTTAAGTAATGTGAAGTAGTGTATTTTCTGCTGCAGAATGTTGTTATGTGTTTGTTGTTGGATGGGGTGTTACATAAACATAGGATGGGTTGCTTATTTTGAGTACGGGTTGCGCTTGTGCTCCCGTCTGTTTATATTGAAACTGATGTAAGTTTGCGACTATGACTTAGATACTTAAACTCGGTCAGTTGGTGGTATTTTGGATGGTGATGTTTTGGTCGGTTGTTTACTTTGGATAAGTGTTGTAAATTAATAAGGCCGGTATTTTCTAACGATCAGACCGTGGCAAGGTCCTGGTGTTTGTTATTTCCGCTGCGACGAATTCGATTAAGTGTTAAGTTTTGCGATAACCACGATTGGCTCATGGACGGGGTGTTACAGAGCCAGTAGAGAGGAACGCAGACAGACCAAAGCCTTCCATGAAAAAGCACCTACAGTCGAAATGAAGCCTCTTCCCCCTCATTTAAAATACGCTTTTCTAAAAGAGCCATCTGATTTACCAGTTAGTATATCATCTAAATTGACAGATGTGCAGGAGAAGCAACTTTTAAGGGTGCTACGAAATCATACGACCGCTATCGGTTGGTCAATAGCAGATATCAAAGGAATAAGCCCATATATATGCTCTCATCGAATTTATATGGAAGATGATTTCAGGGCATTGGCACAACCACAGAGGCGTCTCAACCCCGTTCTAAAAGAGGTGGTCAAAATGGAGGTAATAAAACTACTTGATGCTGGAATTATTTATCCCATTTCGGATAGCAAGTGGGTGAGCCCAGTGCAGGTGGTACCCTAAAAGGGAGGAATAACTGTCGTTCCTAACGAAAAAGGTGAGTTGATTCCTCAACGCACTACTACTGGTTGGAGAGTTTGTATTGACTACAGGATATTGAATACTGCTGTAGCACCCTGGATTTTACCTCAAAAGATAGCTAATGAAAATACAAATCTAACGGCGCAAACGACATTAAAAACGGACCTCAAACGAGTCTTAGAAGGGCAAAACGAAGTTGGTCCGAGCTTGTGTCCGGACATGGGAAGTTCGGACACAAGTCGAGAGTTGAGAAGTCTAAAATCAAAGGCGACCGAACTTGTGTCCAGACTTTGAAGTTCGGACACAAGTCGAGTTTCAAAATCCGAAAATCCTTACGCGGTATGTCCGAACATTGGTCCGAGCTTACAAGTTCGGACCTAAGTCGAGACTTGTAAGTCGACCTCATCCTCGCATGCTGTCCGAACTTTAATATTCGGACAGAAGTTCGGACACGATAAAACAGAGGTAACCTCTTAAACACTCGGGGCCTGTCCGAACATGGATGTCCGGACGGACGTTCGGACAGGTCCCTGTATGCGTTTAAAACAGTAAAACAGAGACCAAAAAGTAAACCAAAATTCATACCAAACCTTAATAAGATCAACTCAAGAAAAACATGCTTTTAAGCAACACTTATACCATAGAAAACAGCAGAAGTCTTACTTGTAATCCAAGGTGCTACCGCCACATCCAAACCCTTGGATGCTCAGGCTATTAAACCACAAAACATTCCAAAACATCAACTTAACATTGTGAAACCAAATATGCAGAAGCTTAATCTGAATTTAACAACAAAACATTATTAAGGAACTTAAAACGTTGAGCTCCAGAAACTCATAAAACAACTAAAGTCTTAAAAGCAGTCTCAATTCTCCTAACACTAAGTCGTAGCGCATTCCCCATTTCCCCAAGTCAGCAATTTGTACCTGCGATCAGAAAACAACAATAAAAGCATGAAGGGATCGCGCAAATCAGTGAAACTGAGTAAATTCCATCTCATCATGTAAAATACATTTTAGAAATCCCTTTGAATTTTAGATAAACGAAACACTCGAGTTTGCAATCCAGTAACCCATTTCCACACTTCAATGTTCATCAATCAGTAAAACCATTCAGGGAGCCTTCAACTGGAGTATCCACAAAACAACCAAGCAGTCACAACGGACCGAAATAACAAATACCCTCACCCTAAGTCCTTAAGTGTGCACACCCCCTATGAATCATCAGTCCATAGAGTAGATCATAGAGCTTAACTGCAGTCATTGTATGTAGCGCAAATATATATATATAATTCAGTGTAACCAATTCATGCTCACGGTGCAGAGAACCTACATGGTGAGTTAGGGAGCACCATGAACCCCAAAATAAACAGAAACCAGTGAAGAACTCCCAAATCAAAACCATTAACAATTTCCAGAACACCAACCAATTGCACCACTGTAACACCCCGTCCTAAGCCAATCGTGGTTATCGCAAAACTGAACACTTAATCGAATTCGTCGCAGCGGAAATAACAAACACCTAGACCTTGCCATGGTCTGATCGCTAGAATATACCGGCCTTAGCAATTACAACACTTATCCAAAATAGACATCCGACCAAAACATCACCATCCAATATACCACCAACCAACCAAGTTTAAGTATCTAAGTCATATTTACAAACTTACATCAGTTTCAATGTAAACAGACGGGAGCACAAGCGCAACCCGTACTCAAAATAAACAACCCATCCTAAGTCTAACCGCTCCTACTCTCGTGGTGCGACTTCATGGGCCTCTTACCTGCAAGTGTAAAAACAGCCCCCAAAGGGGGTCAGCACGAATGCTGGTACTCCCTCTCATGGCCCCCAAGCTAACGGGGCTACGACGACTAATTGTCGATAGCATGGAAATTGATTAAGTACACAAGCATGATATGAAGTGCAATAAACAACAATCCACAGATGAACATAGATAGTTCACAAACAATGAACGACACAAGCATTCCCTTATCAAGCGGGTTAGTAACCCCCTCCTTAGTTCTGATTTCCTTAACCTCAGTGACAAGGACAAGAATATGACGAAGACAAGAGGGTCAAAACGGTCCAGGCCGCAGATTCCGATCCAGACCCCGGCCCCCCTTCAAGACCTTGTTCCGGCTCCACACTCTATGATCGGGTTCTATGTTCCGGCCCCGTACTCCATGACCGGATCCCGCACCTTACACTTTGGGACCGGAAGGCTTTATAAGGAAAGAAGTGCCAAAACTAGAGGAGAGGCTCCAATAAAATAGTATCACGTGTACAAAGGTTAAGAGGTAGACTTCACCCTAGAAAGTCTATAAATAGAGATGGGAGGCTCACTTGTAAAGGAGGACAAGATTAGAAGAGAGAGAAACACTAGAAAGCTCTCTAAAGTTGTAACTCCAAGGGAAGTAATAAAGATAATGTCAATAAGTGGATGTAGGCTGGATTATTAGCTGAACCACTGTAACTCTTGATGTTCTGTACGGTTGTGAGATTGGAGGGACAAATTACGTATTTTCATTTGGCGCCGTCTGTGGGAAACGGACAACTGGAGATCGGTAACCACGATTTAACCACAAAGAAGAATAGTTATTCGATCAGGAGAAAAAGCCGGAAGGATCCATCAAATTCACCAAAAATTCGATTCACACGATCTGGAGTTCGAAAGGCGATAAGCAAATGGGACTTGAAAGAACGCCGGATCACATGAAAGCGGGCCCACGAAGATTGAATTCTCCATGAAAGGTTACGAAAAAGAGCAAATCCGAGGAGATTAATTCGCCTCCGACTTTCGACGAATGGATCGATCTGCGAAGAAGTCAGTTCTTGATCTTCAGGGAGGAGATAGACGGAAAGAATAATTGAGAAGAAGTGTGAAGGAATAACAACATGAAATTCGAAGCGAATTATGCCGGTCCACTTTCACACCACGATAAGAGAATCAACGCGAAAAATCCCGGTTCAAATCGAGTTTACAAAGATGGCAGAACAAAAGTAGGAGCTTCGTAATCCAGATCGCAAGACATAAGGAGGTGATTTCTACGCATTCAACATCTCTAAATCACGAAGAGACACACTGAATAGATCCAGATCACGGGAGAAGAATCAAAAGAGGTAGATCGACCGAAAGGCATTAACCAAAGACAAATCATCTTCGAACGATCGATAAAGTGCTTCGAGTAGGTGACGAATTCAGAGGCAAAGCTGAGGCTAGTCGCATCGCTAAGAAAAGAGATTCGCGGAGAGGTGGATAGGAAAGTCTCGAATCAGATCGAATTCACAAGGATGGCGGAATGAGCTTGGAAGTCTGGACCGCGAGCCATGAAGAAGCAACCTCTGCGTATTTAACATTCGATTCGCATCAGCAAGCCGCCTAGAACTTGAAGAGCAAGCAAGATAAGGATTCCTTGAGCGACAAGCTCTAAGTCGGCATCGGCCTCAAGAAACGAAGAATCGCAACAGAAGAACAAAAATCCTTAACTCTCTTCATTTACTATTTCACACTACAATCAGAATTCGTTTGTCATTAATATCATATCGGCAATTATAATTTTGTTGATTATTGCAAATGTCACACTAAAGCAACAAGAATCCTTGATGTCACAACAGGGAAATCTCAACGAGACCGAAAGAGCCGGAATGAAGAAAAAGAAGAATGTCTGAAGATTTTTGATCCGGTCAAACGGGAAAGGAAGAAATCTTGAAAACAGATTGGAAGCAGGCAGATTTTGCAAATACAATCGAGATCGAAGATGAGAAGTTGGGGCAATAACTTTTAGTGACCGGAGGACTTCTTCGACCGCGCCGGATCCTATTGGCCGCAACACACTTCCTTGGCTTTGGCCGCAGCAGAGCAGACTCCCTTGGCCGCAACAAACTCCCCGCACCAGATTTCCTCGGCCGCAGGCCGCATCAGAATCAGTCTTGGCCGCATCGCATCGACCTCTTCGCCGCAGCAATTTCTTAGCTGCATCAGCCACTTGACCGCATCGATTTCTTGGCCGCAGCAAACTTCATTCGCCGCATCAAACTTCCTTTGCCGCACCAAGACTGCATCCTCAAGTGCAAGGCTGGACGATACCCTCAGCTCAAAACCAAGCAACATCTTCCCTCCAGGCAAAACTGGGAGTCGATTGAGACAGAGAAGGAAAGAGCTAGAAGTCGTGAAATCAACAGCTCTTAACGTGGCCAGATACTCCAAAAACCAGATGCTCCTTGGCCGGAATGTAGCCGGACGACAACGGCTGAAGGCTCCTTAACCCGGCACGAGACTGCTGCGCCGGAAGCATAACAAAAACGGTACCACAAAGAAGAGGAGAAAGGAGTCACGAGAGGAGCCCGAAATACAAGCTTGACTTCAATCAAAGAAGTTTCCCCAATTTACCTGCCTATCTTCGACCTCCTGCTTAATCAGGATCAGGCATAAAAATCCTCTATTCAGATAGAATTAAAGCTGCGATCGAGCCTATCCAAGTTGGTGCGGGCGATGTTTCAACCTCCAGTGACTCCGGCAATTCAATCCATGTTGGCCGCAGCATCTCAGACTTTGGTCGGACCTCCTTGGCCGCATCTCAGTCTTTGGCCGGACCGGAAGACAGTTTGACTTCTTTGATCGCATCAAATGATGTCTTCGACTCAACACAAAGCGACGTCCTCCCTCCAGGCAGAACTGGGGACCGATTGAATATAGAATCAACACAACTCTTGACGGAACAAGCGTCTCCTCTTAAAGTCAAGCTTGGACGTCGACCTCAATCTAGAGAAAAGCATCCGGAAAATGCCACAAACTTCCAAAGCCAATCACTAAAGATAAGTTCATCGATCCTAAAAACTAAATTCTCCGGGTTTATAAGAAGTTCTTTATCTCAGTACTTAATACCATCCAGTGATCTTCCATCTGGTTACTTCAAAAAAAAAATAATAGAATCTGAGGCACTGGTGAATATATTGAATTTTGTTCAGGTTATTACCGCTTGTTGTCTTCTGATAAAATATGACCGGATGGATGTTGCTATAAGCATGATTCACTGCTGATTGTTTACTTTGTAAATTAGCTAACTGATATTGACTTACTCCCCTCATATGAAGCTCCTTTCGACTACATTCTTGCTTGTTACTTGATGTTACTGGGTCAGAAAGTTCATTTCTGCGTTATATAAACACTATTAAAACGGCATTTACTTCAGTTCTCTGATTATAGTAAGCCACCCAGGTTGGGATACATAATAATTGCTTCTGATTGATTAATGATGGGACTCAGCGGCCAGAAAAGTATATCTGTTTTTTCTACTATGAGAATCTGTTCGGATTTAGCTCTTGGCTGCTTCTGGCATGTTGGAATCTCTTGGTTACGCAGGATGACATTTGTCTCACTGTTGCACTGCTGATATGAGAAACATGCGTTAAGAAGATTGCAAAACAAAACCCATTTCGCGGTTCAAATATGTATTGAGTTCTTACCCAAATTTTATAGCTACTGCGTTTAGTAAATTGATTTCAGTCTTTGGTTAAAAGCATCTCTCTAATTACAGTTATTTGGCTATAATGTATGCTCTACTTCTGCTCTGATTAAGCTCGCTTATCTCTACCTTATATGTGCTCTTGTTTAGTTTTTAACTGGATAAGGCTTATATCTTTGCTTCAGTGTTTTCCCCTTTTTTCATGCCGCCATACCCGTTTGTGTCTATCTTTTATTAGTTACTTCTTATTTTGTTACCGCTTACACTTCTGCTCCAAGTTTGCACTCCTTCTAAAAACATATGCATCTTGCTACTGATTAACAATGCATGTTTCCAACTAGGATTTTGGCTTTCAAAATTTTGTACATTCCTCGCCTTTCTCTCTGATTTGCTATTGATTGAAAAGCAATCTGCCATAAGCATTACTACTCCAAAATATTCTCAAACACTACTAGTAGTCTGATGGGAAGAATGTAAAGAGAATTTCTTCTTAAAACTCCTCTGATATAGTCTGATTTGTCTGAGCAAGTAGTTTAATTCTTAAAACTTCACACAGTTTTCCGCATCCTTTTTCTGTAGTAACAAGGGTGGTGCTGCTTGCTTTTCCTCCCTTGAACGTTATTACCATTACATTATCAAGTTATCTAAAGAAAAATAACTGATGCAGCGCATACATCTAGCTACTTTCAGTAAGCTTGGCTTTGCTCCTGATTTCATCTTCAAGGAACGTGACTATTGTTTCGGATTAAGCAAGTTTATCTAATGGTTTAATCCAAGCTGAGTAGCTTCTTCAAAAAAATGTGAAGTCTGTCATTTATCTATCTGTCTCTAAAGTTCCTGCTGAACTAAAATTTATAACCTGATTGACCCTTCTTGTGGAGCGTTATCCCAAATAGAAAATGCGTAACTTCATTGTGTACTATTGGGGTAATATCTGTTTGCTTCTGACGAAAAGAAACACGTATGCTTATCTCTGCTTGAACTGTTTTCTGAATTTCTGATAAGGCTATGCCTCTAATCCACTGCACTGCTACTGTGTGATCAATACCAAATAGTGTTATGCTAACTTTTTAAGTCTAAATCCTAACCTAGTTCACCCCTATCTTGTTAGTCTACTCAGATGCCTTTCGATTATTCATATTCATTATGTTGATGGCAAAGTCAAAAACAAAATTGATGGGCTGCCACTTTTCTCCTGCAGTCATTATTTCTTACTTACCCTATTTATGGTCTGACTTTACATTCAAAGCATTTGGTATTACTGTGATATATCTGGCCAATAGTTGGGGTTATACAGCATTATTGATCCACAAACTGTCTTGAGATATAATTTGCTATTTGTTTTGTGTCTTTGGATATTCTCTTGATTGGATTAACTAGTTCTTCCCATCACCTGTTACAATACTTCTGCAGACCTAAAAAGTTATCTAAGACTTGCATTCCTGCTCGCGCTTTACTATAACGATTGCCACTACTGCTGCTACTGATCATCCATTTGTTATTATTTTAAGCCTTTTTCTTGAACATATCCCAGATTATGCCTCCGATTGAATTCAGTTTCAGAATAAAAAATCATATCTCCTCTCAAAATCGGCAGTTTGTAGACCGCCTCAGTCACTAATCCCAAACCTTTTTTCGAAGTTATTTTAAGAAAGATGGTATAGAGCCTTGTCAATCTGAAACAAATTCTAACTCAATCTTTCCTCTTTGTGTTACTGCTGCTGTAGTATCTTCTTCTAAAAATGATTTTGCCCTTTGTTAATCACGATTTTTCGGAACAGTCTCATGGTTCATCTTGGCTTTGCTATTTTATATTTTGTACTGCTTACCACTGTCTTTGAATTGGTAATTGAACCTTCAGCTGCTTGCTGATTGCATGTCCGAATGCTATATTGTGCGCTATTATGCTAACAGTCTAGCTCAGTTTTACCACTGATTATAGTGAAACCATAAAAATGTTTTCAGCAGCTTTGCTCGTATGGCTCCTGTTTCCTCTTAATACGCAACTTCGCCCTTGTTTCGCTTCTGATTTCTATTTGAAGGTATCTGAAATAACGTTTTCGCTACAGTACTTAGAATGAATTTACATCTGTTTATCCAGTTCGGATGCTCAAACTTTGCTGATAGTACATACTTCATCTTGAGGTGACATGTTCCCATATATTAAATCTGCCGCAACCAATGTATACATCTGTTTTAAGCCACACTATGGAGATCCACATACACCTTTGCTAAAATGGCTGGTAGCCTATGAAAGCACCCGAGGGCAAGCGTTTAAAAATGCAGATCAGACTTAGATACAAACTCAAGCTCGCAGAAGCTCTGGTAATGTAAAACTGAAAGTTGCAGACTTAAGGTAACTTTACTAACTCATCTCTTGTTAAAACCCTGGTAGCAGCAAGGCTGAGCTAGTGGGTAAATGGCAAAAATTGAATTCCTAAAAATACAGTTGGTATAGGCTGATATTGATAAGGGCTTAGTTAGAAGTTGTTTTAACTCCTTATGTCTGGTTGCATTTACTGCCACATAAACGACTGCACTTTCTTGCTTCTGTTTTATTACTCTTTCTTGTTGTATGTTTTGTTAGACTCATTGCCGACAAAAGGAAAAAGAGAACTGTTTATGTTTAACTTCTTAACCTTAGCCTTCTGCTACTAAACTAGAAGTTACATCCTGTTTTGCATTATTTCTGGCTCACTACCACTTTGCTCCTGAAATTTTATATCATACTTCCACAACATCTTTCAAAGACTGTCCCGTTGCTTATTTAGATATTGCCAAAGTTAGCTACTATTTGCTGCTACGTTTAAAAACAGCTTCACCTGCTTTTGATCATGTGTTTTATTCAGTCTAAACCAAAGAAACAGATAGGTACTATCCCTGGTTATCTCGTTCTTTGCTTGGTTATCTCGTTCTTTGCTAGAATTTATAAACTCTAGTGAACTGTAGAAATCCTGACTTCATTCCTTAATAGTTTCAAAACCTACAAACTCTGCTTGTTGTCATGACTGATCTAGTTTGATAAAAACTGAGTAGAGAACCGTCAAGGATTTTACATGAATAATCTTGACTGATTGCCCCCCCAAATTTTTGTCAAAGAAAAGTCTCTGTTTATTGCTGCCGCATAATCAGACAAGGTTAAGCTCTCGATTACACTCTTTTCTCAGCTACTCTGTTGCTGTTAACTACCTCATTTATGATGCAATATTTTGATGCACCTTTATAAATCATGCACAACAGTGCCTTGCTTGCTTTAATATACATAACTGTTGGGTGTTTTGATAACAATAATGCAAATTGTTTATACTTCAGTTTTCCAATTCTTATAAACCACATAATTATGATCAGTTTTGTGCTGTTGCGTTTGGTCATCAGATCAGGGGTTGGTATCTATTTTTACATCTAATTCAAAGGCCTTGCTTTTAAATTGTGTAGTAGTCTCATAGGTTTCATCTTGTCATTATACTGCTGTAATTTGAACATTACTTAATTGTAAACCCTGAGCTTCTGCTGTTAAATTTAGACAGCATATCCATCTTGGATTCCAACTTACGCTGTTGGTAAAAAGCTTGTTTCAGCAGGTGTTATAGCTAGAAATAATGCCAGATTAGGTTCTGTTTGTAAGATTGTATAAGACTATATTGAAACTGATTTTTGCTAGGCTCAAATAAGTGGTGTTTAGGTCTGCTCACGAGAAAATATATAGCAGTAAGAGGTTAATATCTTAAACTACAGGTTTCTGTTACTCACAATTGTTGATTTGATGTATGTACAGAAAAGTCAATTGTTTTAAAAAATGACCGGAGCCAGAATTCAACAGAGGAGCATGAAGCCTGGAACATAAATACAAGAGAAAAGCTCTTTCGAAAGACCAAGAATCTTCTCACCGTTTTTTTCTTTCAGTATTCTCTCCTCTCAAATAGCAAGGGTATGAAGGAAGTGATGAAATGTTTGCTTACAGCCGCTGCATAATCAGTTTCAAAACAAAGAAATGATGATTCTTCATCTACTTATTACACTGGTATGTAGACTTATTTGCTTCTGATTGTGGGACCTTAGATGGGTATGGTAAGTGGTTAGAATCATGAAAACCAGTCCAGATTAAGGTCTCGATTATGACCTTTTCCCCACTGCTTCATTACTGTTAAATGATTCACTTCTGGTACAATATTTTGCTGCACCTTTAAAAAAGTTATGCATGACAATACCTTGCCCTCTTTAAGTTGTCATTTTCAAATCTATTGGATGGTCGATACCCATCTGTTCTTGTTGTATGCTTCTGCCTTGTGCTGTTCAAAGAAAAATTTATTTCAGCATTCTACATTATGTACATTCTGACCTTTGCCTTAACTGCCAATGAATGGCATAATTTGAGCAGTGAAACTTACACAATTACCTCTCCCACTATGATTACACTATATACATAGTTCAGTGTCTTATATGGTCGAGATCTATTATTGCTGTTCGGTGTAAAACGTGCCATAAGAGATCATATAAATTCTGGAATAGTTTGTCTCGATTACAGCTGATCTTTTGACAGAAAAATGCACCGCTACAGTTTGAATAAAACTTTTGCATCTGCTTCAGTTCTGCACCTATTTACTGCTGTTACTATGAATGTTTTCAGCAGTTTTTCTGACCACAAGTAATGCTGTATCTGCAATGGTTGACAGATGTAGAATTGAAAATGGTAAGTTATAAATCTACTAACTGCCTTTCCTTCTATCTAAGGGCAGACAAATATGATGATAATTATGATTGATTCCTGCTCAGTTATAATTAGTTTAACTTGATTTCTGCCACATGCTCAGTTATTAAGTCATGAGTCTCTGCTGATTAAACGGGCAAAATTATGGACTCAGCCCTTAAACTGCTTGTGATACGCTACCTTGAATAAACATGATTACCAGCAGTTCTCTGAATATATACTTTATCTTATTACTCAGAAAATCTGCTCCTAGTTTGCTTCAAAATCAGTCTAGCTTTTACCCAGATTGACTACTGTTTTAAGTATTCTTGCTGCCGCAATTACTGAACTGTTATGGTCTGTTATTCTGCACTCTTGGAGCTGTTATACAGCAATCTTTTTGCTGCTGTTTGCTGATCTAAAACGCACTGGTGCTATATTACAACACTCTGAAATTGCAGATACTGCATGAAAAGGTTTTAAAACAAGTTTTTGCATGGTAACTCCTCTAGCCATGATCTATTATGAGCTGGCAAGCGGTTCATATCTGCTTCAGTTTAGCTTGACTTTGTGCCACCTCTTAAACACGACAAGACCTGCTTGAAAGTGACCAATCTCTTAAAAACACTCACACGCCATTCTGTTTTACTGCATCATGATACTGCTGTTGAAATCCAACTTAGGGAAACAAAATGCCTTGCCTACTCCGGTCATGCTTCTTGGGAATAATTCATAACTCACCCACTTGTCTTGCTCTTCCCGGGCTATGTCATGAATATTGGGCTGCTGCATAGACAGTGTTTAGGCTAGTCTATTGCCTATGTTTTCAGCTGGCAAACGGGCATGATGAGAATGTTTGAAACTCATAAAACTACCTTGAGTATTTTGGTTATAGAATGCTTCATTCAGCGTTAACTAAATGCATGATTCTAAATATAATTACCAGACTTGTCTATTATTACATGAGTCTATTGAGCTTGACCTTGATTTATGCTCAATTACAAACTGATTTGATATCTTAAAATATTTAACATGTGCAACATGTCCTACCCTGCCTCAAGAGAGCTAACAAGGTCTCTAAAAGAAAGTGCAGGTACTTTTTACCAGGGGACTGATCACCCCCTGAAGTATTCAAAGAAAGCACCCGCCAACGAGCGGCAGGCTATCATGCCTTGAAAGAAAAAGAAAGCACCCGCCAACGAGCGGCAGGCTATCATGCCTTGAAAGAAAAAGAAAGCACCCGCCAATGAGCGGCAGGCTATCATGCCTTGAAAGAAAAAGAAAGCACCCGCCAACGAGCGGCAGGCTATCATGCCTTGAAAGAAAAAGAAAGCACCCGCCAATGAGCGGCAGGCTATCATGCCTTGAAAGAAAAAGAAAGCACCGGCCAACGAGCCGCAGGCACTTGTGCCTTGAAAAGTAACACTTTGGGTTGAAATGAAACCCGGCCATCGAGCCAACAAAAAACCCATCTCTGGACCCATCAGGAGCTCTGGTCGCCTGTAATGGGTGCATTGTTAGGTGTGGGACGCCGCACCATACTTGAAACACAAGTACCATCCTTTGGCTAGCATAAGCAAAGTTGGGAAAATATATTATCTTTATTCTCCCTTTAAGGGAATTATCATCCTTTGACTAGTATAAGCAAAAACTTTATCACCATATTATTTAGCCCTTTCAAAAAGGGAATGGTTCTTATTAAGGGAACCATTGGTCTTCTTTATGGAGACCTCAGGGGATTCATCCATCAAGATATATCATTTCAAAGATTTATGTCCCAAAAATTTCCAATTTGTCAGAAGGAAGACACTTGTGGGACTTTGATTGCACTGTACCAACTTTCTTTTTGTAAGTTCATTTTTCTTTGTAAGGGCTAAAAGAAAAAGAACTTGTGGGACTAGAGGATAGGAGAAGGGAAGAAATAGAAAGAATGTAAATTTCAATTTTTCTTTTCTGTAAGTTCCACTTTTTTAAGTAGCAAAAAGTAGAACTTGTGGGACTGATGACAAGGACAAGAATATGACGAAGACAAGAGGGTCAAAACGGTCCAGGCCGCAGATTCCGATCCAGACCCCGGGCCCCCTTCAAGACCTTGTTCCGGCTCCACACTCTATGATCGGGTTCTGTGTTCCGGCCCCGTACTCCATGACCGGATCCCGCACCTTACACTTTGGGACCGGAAGGCTTTATAAGGAAAGAAGTGCCAAAACTAGAGGAGAGGCTCCAATAAAATAGTATCACGTGTACAAAGGTTAAGAGGTAGACTTCACCCTAGAAAGTCTATAAATAGAGATGGGAGGCTCACTTGTAAAGGAGGACAAGATTAGAAGAGAGAGAAACACTAGAAAGCTCTCTAAAGTTGTAACTCCAAGGGAAGTAATAAAGATAATGTCAATAAGTGGATGTAGGCTGGATTATTAGCTGAACCACTGTAACTCTTGATGTTCTGTACGGTTGTGAGATTGGAGGGACAAATTATGTATTTTCACTCAGTTCCTTATCTTACCTCAATCTTAACCTTAACTTATTCTCAGTATACAAACCGTTCCTGGAAGGGATTGGTTGTAGCTTAATCTCAAACCTGGGATTTAGGTGATCCCACCGCACCATCTTAATGCCACCTACCCTGGACGGGAGTCCAGCGTAGCTGAGCCGGCAACCGGGCCTAGGCTACAAGTCCGAAGACAAGTCCTTAAGCGGAGGGCGGATCTGATTCAGATACCGTCCCTCTTTCCTTAGCATGCATGACCGGAGTCAGTCCCGGGTTTCCTCACTCAAGTTCCAGTTAGTAGAAATCTTAAACACCATGTGTTAGTTAAACCTTAACGGGTATTAACCAACAATCACCAATACTTAACTCTTATTCTTAACTCAGTAAGTACTAAACTTGGTTAGTAACAATCTCAAGTCTCGTGGGTTAGTGTAAAGAAAACACATACACAATGAGAACAAATATAACCGGTTGCATGCTTTATCTTGTCTTAGTCATAGCAAGTAAACAGATAGCGAGGGACACCTCGTTAGCAAGCAGGTCACAAGAAAGATTGTACCGTTACCGTCGTCTTCGTTTGTTTAACCTTCTCCGGGGTCCCAATTCACAAACCTAAAACATTGATTCATTTTTAGGCCATTAGTTATTTGCACCTTACTTAACTCACTTAGTCCCTAAAGATTCCCATTCGATATCCTCTTAAATCCTTGCCACTTAACCTTATAAACTTAACTTTAAACATTAAGGTTTGTACTTAACTTAACTTAATCCCCTTAGGTTCTTAGGGTCCTAATCATTACTGCGCTACCAATGGCATACCTTATTACCAATTATCATCCTTAGAATTCAAAATTCTTTTTTTTTTTAAGTGTTAAGGGTCGTCCGACCCACCAACTGGGTCGGACCCTTCCAGTAACTTTCGGGTTTGAAAAACTCCATTTGTCCGACCCATGTCCTACCCAACCAACTGGGTCGGACCATTCTAGAAATTTTTCGTCTTCTAAACCTCCTCTGTCCGACCCATGTCTGACCCAAATCCTCTGGGTCGGACCGTTCCAGAACCATTAACTGACGTCTAACAGAGGCCGTCCGACCCAAACTTGGGTTGGACCCCTGGGTCGGACGCCACCAGAACATGCCCAAACATTGTCAAATCTTCACTAAACTTTTCCTCAACCCTTCCAATGTGTTCTAACATCATTTAGACCCTTAAACCCACCTTAAATCATCCTCCACACTCATTAAAATAACCTCCAAAGATCATCCCAATCCTTTACTCAATTCTTACAACAACTACCAACACTTAACACTTATTTCTTTCTTACATTTCAGCATCCCTTTCACCTAGAACTTCTACTAACCACAGGTTCCCTCCATAAGGACTTGACCACACCATATGCACCACTTGCACCCCTATTACATTTTCCAAACCTTCCTTAAATTCTAAACTCTAGTTTCTACCTAAATCATCTCAAAGTTTTACACTCATTCCCATCAAACTTACACAAGTTTCCTAGCTTCTTTATGCATTTACTTAAGGTTCCTTTATAAGCTTATGCTTCCATCCATCAACACATTATCTCCTTCCTAGTTGTTTACCAACATTTACCTAATTCCTAAATACCCAAGTACACTCTTTTGATTCCTAAATCCTTCATAGTGATTCCTAAGTCATTATAAGCCATTTAAACACCTTAATCCCACCCTTTTTCATCAAGACAATCTCTAGAACTTCCTAGTACTTCCTTAATCATGAAATCTCCTTAGAACATCTCAAACACTTAGGTTCTCCTCTAAATTTTGCCATGGGTTCTCTAGTATATAGTTACATCCAAACACTTGGTTTTTCACCATCAAACAACCAAGATTACTTAAATTCTCATCATAACACCTTAACACACAATTTACACCAAAACTACACCACATCATTACATAGTGTATAAACTTAAATGCTTGGCACTTAGGCCCTTAAATGACAATAATCTTAACCACTGAATTTCCACATATATTTGCCTTTAACCTGCGAATACACACAACAAGGCTCCCATTGAAATAAAATGCTTCTTGTAATTCACCTTGATATTCTTAAACTATCTCCTTTTTCTCATTTGCTCCTTAGTCAAAAGTTCACAAGTATGGTCATTGTTCTTTCTCCTAGGTTTTATAACCCCTTTTTCCCAATGTAAACTCTACACTAAGCTCATCACATATCTAAATCCCATTCCCTTAAACAATAAAACACCGTAAGGTAAGTAATTTACCTTATTCTTTCACAAGCTCAAAACTTTCCTCCTTAGGTTTTTCCTTGCTCAATCTCGGTCACCACTTAAACTCTCCTTGCCAATGTTCTAACCAATATGCAATGACTCCAATGAGTACTAGATAATACATTAACCCTAAGGAACAAACCCTAGGTTAAAAATGTGCTTTAAGGTATTAAGGTGATTGTTTTACCTTGGTTTCTCAAGACAAGCTTGGATATGAAGCAAGAAGGACCTCCTTTATCCTTTGAAGAGTAGAAGACAAGCTAGAACAAGGCATTAAAATGAAGCCTCATGAGCATGTATTTTCGGTCATGAAGAAAAAGTGATGGAAACCTAGATTTTCTTACACTTTCTTTACCATAAGAGAATGGAGAAGCCAATGGAGTCTCCAAGCTTGAGTTTCCTCCTCTAATGGTGGTTTGGCTTGGCTCCAAAATGGAGCTCTTGAAGTTTTGAAAAGATAGAAAGAGAGAGCTTGAGCTAACTAAGAAGAATATGTAATTTGTTTTGGTTTTGGAGCTAAAATGAGTAAGTAGTGTACAAAGGAAGTTGAAGCTAGCATGGAGTTGTTCTTCATGTTGGAGAAGAAGAGAGGAGCAGCTCAAAACCGTGGGAACAAGAGAGAATGAAGAGGTGAGGAGAGAGGTGATTAAAGGTGTGATATTTATCTTGTAAAGTAAATAGTAGTTTTACTTTATAATTTGTTTACTTAATAACTAATAAAGGTGGTGACTCACCTTGTAAAAACCGGCCCCCATTAAGTAACAAGGGGTACTTAAGTCTTTGTTGACCAAATATCTCACTTATATTAACTTATGTTATAAACTAGCTTAATTAAATTACTATTCACAAACAAGGCACATAATTGAGAAATTTTTGATTTCCCATCGATTTAGACCTCCTAATGTGATACTAAGTAATACACATGTTAATTAAAGAGTAATGATGGACATTTAGCCATTCAAAACCCATTTACAAGACAATTTTTCAAAAATGTGCTTTAAGAGTACTTAAAGCACATTTTGTGTTTAACTCGTTTTCAAGCTTGGTTTTCTTTGGTAATTAACTTAAAATGACCATTAGGATATTACTAAGGTCTTAGAACAATATTTGGGTACTCACCCAAGTCTCTCCAAGCTTAGAGCACGTTTTTGCTTAAACTATTCTTTTGGTGTTTCCTTATGTTTTATTTGGTTAAAATGGTTTCTTAATGTTTCTAAGGCTTTATTTTGCCTCCTTATATCTTATTTTATCACTTAAACACCATATCCAAGTGTGGGGTATTTCAACCACGTAAAGAAAGCATAACCTCCAACAAGGTTTTCCAAAATACAGTTTGGTGACAGAAAACAATCCACATCGAAATCCAATAATGAGCATAGAATTTACCTGATCGTTCTCTTGACTCAGGAAGACACCCAACAAATTCACCAATGACGTTTGTCGTCGACACCAACGTCTAGGTCAAAACAGTTCACAATCAGAAAACAACGAACACAATCGAACAAACTAACACACTAACTATGCTACTACTTTACCCGTTATACTCTAGTTGGCACCAGGGAAGAATTCTGATCAAAACACTAGCAGGACGTGAATTGAGAGTTGGGAAGAAGAAGTAGTGGCGGCGTGAAGAAGATGAAGAACGATCAATAAGATTGTGGTTTAAATAAGTAAATCAGAGAGTTAGGGATTATTAATATAGATTAAATGAATTACATTTTGTAAAGAAGTAGAGAAATTAATTAAGTAAAGTAAACAACTTAAAAAGAGAATTCAATAATCAATATAGTAACTACTTTATAAATATATTGACGTTGAGAAATATCGGGAGAAGAAAACAAATCAACCCATTAGGAAATAAAGATATAATCCTTTAATTCGAAATAGAATGAAAAGAGATTTATTTGACTGTTGTAGAAGATAAGGATGAGGAGTAAAATATCTTAGAAGTTACTCATTAACATTTACTAGCAAGGAAGTAAACCAGAAATAAATCAATAACAGTAAGTAGTTTAAGACTCAACGGGAGAAAAACAATTACGTTTAAAAGATGAATCACAAGCTAATAATATAATTACTGGGAGAAGAATAAGGAGAGTCAATAAACATTATATATTAAACAGCCAATTTGAAATCGGACTCTAGATACTTAAAATTAATAAGCTGGAAGGAAGATTCCAGATTGACATTTTGGAATTTAAATTACCTAATGAATTTAGGAAAGAAATTTAGGAATATGGCTAAAGTTAACCAAAGCAAAACGTTACCAAATAAATTGTAAACTTTTTAAGGAGAAGGTAGATTTAAAAATAAACATCGTTAAATTCCCTGGGCCACCTTAACACTAGTCTCGGACCTATCATTCATGTTATAAACTATGTTATTCTTAACTTGGAAATTCCCAGGTATTTCAACTGCCACACGTAAGGTTCATTTTCCCCTGCCCTTTATTGACCAAATGCTGGAAAGGTTAGCAGGTCAGGATTACTATTGTTTTCTAGATGGCTATTCAGGATACTTTCAGATCCCAATTGCTCCAGAAGATCAGGATAAAACTACTTTTACCTGTCCTTATGGAACATATGCTTATAAAAGAATGCCGTTCGGATTATGTAATGCCCCAACTACTTTTCAAAGGTGTATGATGGCTATTTTTTCTGACTACATTGAAAAATGTATATAAGTCTTTATGGATGACTTCTCTGCCTTTGGTTCGACATTTGACACTTGCTTGGAGAATCTTGATCTTATTTTGGCCAGGTGTGAGGACACAAATCTAGTCCTGAACTGGGAAAAATGTCACTTCATGGTTCGAGAAGGAATTGTGCTAGGACATAACGTGTCTTCAAAAGGTATTGAGGTGGATCGCGCTAAAATTGAGGTAATAGAAAAACTCCCACCTCCTACTACTGTCAGAGGTATCCGAAGTTTTCTTGGACATGCTGGTTTCTATAGAAGATTCATCAAAAACTTTTCCAAGATTTCTAAACCTCTATGTACTTTATTGATAAAAGATGCTAAATTTCATTTTTCTGATGAATGTTTAGCAACTTTTAATTTGTTAAAAGAAAAACTTGTTTCTGCTCCTATCGTTGTATCACCTAACTGGTCCCAACCTTTTGAAATCATGTGTGCCGCCAGTGATTATGCGGTGGGTGCTGTTTTGTGCCAAAAATTGGATAAAGTTCTGAGAGTCATTTATTATGCTAGTCGTACTTTAAATGACGCTCAGAAAAATTATGCCACCACGGAAAAAGAATTGCTGGCAGTCGTCTTTGCTTTAGATAAGTTTCGTCCATACTTATTGGGTAGTAAGGTTATCATTCATACTGATCATTCTGCCCTCAAGTATTTATTTGCCAAAGCAGATGCAAAACCCAAGTTGATAAGATGGATACTTCTCTTGCAAGAATTCGACATGGAGATAAGAAGATAAGAAAGGTATCCAGAATGTCGTGGCTGGTCACTTGTCAAGAATGGAGGGACCAGAAGACAAAAGACCCATCAATGAGTTTTTCCCTGACGAGGCAGTATTCGCAATCAAAATGGCAGGAGGCCCTTGGTTTGCCGATATTGCTAACTATCTGGCTAGGAAGATCATCCCAGCTGATATGACATATCAGCAGCGTAAAAGGTTCTTTTCAATTGTCAAACATTATTTATGGGATGATCCATTTCTTTTCAAAATCTGTGCAGATGGAATTATAAGGAGATGGGTCCCACAAACGGAGGTCAGAAATATCCTTCTCCATTGCCATTCTAGAGAAACCGGCGGACATCACGGTGCAACCCATACAGCTGCTAAGGTACTTGAATCGGGTTTCTATTGGAACACCCTTCACAAAGACTGTCATGCTTTTGTGTCTACTTGTGATCGGTGTCAAAGGCAAGGTAACATTTCTCGCCGCAATGAACTACCCTTAAACAATATGCTAGAGGTTGAATTATTTGATGTTTGGCGGACTGATTTTATGGGACCCTTCACAAATTCTTTTGGAAATTTATACATTGGTAGCAGTTGATTATGTCTCTAAATGGGCGGAAGCCCTTGCTTGCTCTACTAATGATGGTAAAGTTGTGATGAAGTTCATAAAGAAACACATTTTCACTCGATTCGGTGTTCCTAGAGCAATAATCAGCGATGGTGGCTCTCATTTCTGCAATCGCCAGTTTGATGCTCTCCTGAAGAAATATGGAGTCCGACATAAGGTTGCTCTACCATACCATCCTCAAACGAATGGTCAGGCTGAGATAACAAATAGAGAACTGAAATGGATTCTGCAGAAGACGGTGAGCGCTTCTCGGAAGGATTTGTCCCTGAAATTGGATGTTGCACTATGGGCATACCGTACCGCCTTCAAAAACCTATTGGCGTGTCTCCCTACAAACTGGTTTTGGGAAGGCATGTCACTTGCCTGTGGAATTAGAGCATAAATCATATTGGGCTCTAAAGGTGTTGAACTTTGATCTACAACAAGCCGGTGAAAAAAGGAAGTTCCAATTGACTGAGCTAGAAGAACTTAGGAACGACTCATATGAGAATGCAGTGATTTATAAGGAGAAGACCAAGCGTTGGCACGATAAGATGATTGCCAGCGGAGAATTCAAACGGGGAGGATCACGGTCCTTGCTTTATAAATCAGACTTAGGTTCTTCCAAGTAAGTTAAAATCCTTCTGGTCTGGACCATTTAAAATAATATCTACCTCTCCTTATGGAGCTGTGGAATTGGACAATACGAAAGGAGGATCGTTTAAAGTCAATGTCGCTCGAATAAAATTATTTCTGGGAAACACGTACGACAACGAAGAGGCTTCTGCGCTTCTTCTCAAAGAACCAGTCACACCTTAAAACACTCAGGTACGGTCTAGCCAAAGACCATAAAGATGGGCAGCTCGGTAGGAGGCACCCTATTATCTATCTTTTTAATCTATATTCTGCTTATATTATGTATCTTATTTTATGATAAAAAATAATATAGTGAAATAAAAAAAAGAAAGGAGAGAGAACGAGGAGAATTAACTTGAGTTCTTCTGGCTGTTTAGAATATCCACTACAGGAACATCTTGCACATTCCGATAGCTGAACTCAAGTGTGGGGGAGCTACACTACATATTCTGCATAAATCTAGGGAGTACACTATCCATACCTTGCTCTTTAAATTTTCAATATTTCCTATTGCCATGCTTTGTGATCATTACCCAGGTAGTTTGCATGCCCTGTTATTTAAATTCTTTCGATGCAATGAGGTCATTGCTTGGGTTCAAGTGTGGGGGAGATATAATAATAAAAAAGCTTGCTCTTAAGTTTGTATCTTTTTCGACACTGTGTTTAAATTTGTTAAGTGATTAATAATCAAAGAAGGAGCCATAGAGGGAGTAATGCCGGTGTTAACAGGTTTAAAGGGTACAAACTAAAAAAAAACACTCTGCTCCTTACTCAATGCAAAACAATTCTCAGGAAATTATCATTTGAATTTTGTTTTGACTTTGAGCCTGGATTTGAATTGGAATGAAACGGTGGAAAAAGAACAAGGCAAGGTACTCCTCTGATCCAGACAGGCATATTCTGATCCTAAACAGGCCTCGTCCACTCGGTTATTAAGTTCTTAGGGGTGCTTCATCACCCGGCTACCTAAGGTACTCGGTATCTGGGATAGTAGACCCAAAACCGCTACAAGGGTGGAGAGAAAAGTCTGAGGTAAAAGAAAAATGAACTTCAAAATTGAAGTATCTGTGCATTTTGTACCAAAATGATAAAAACTTCTTCATTATGGATCATGAGTATGTGGCTGAAATACCCCAAACCTAGTTATGTTGTCTAAACACCTAAATATGGTGTAATAAGACTAAAAAGAGTCTTAGAAACCTTAGTAAGTAAATTTAAACTAAAGAAAACACAAAATGTGCTTTAAAGTCAATAAGAGCCAAAATGTGCTCTAAGCTTGTGATAAACTTGGTTAAGACCTAATGAACTTACCAAGACCTCATTTATACACTAATGAACATATTAAACCAATTACCAAAGAAAACCAAGCTTGAAAACAAGTTTAAACACAAAATGTGCTTTAAGGAGTCTTAAAGCACATTTTTGAAAAATTGTCTTGTAAATGAGTTTTGAATGGCTAAATGTCCATCATTACTCTTAAATATACATGTGTACTATATAGTATCACATTTGGGTGGCTATATTAATGGGAAATCAAAAATTTCACTTCTAAGTGCCTTGTTTAGGTGAATAGTACTTTCATAAGCTAGTTTATAACTTATGTTGTATTAAGTAATTAAATTGACAAACAAAGACTAATACACCCTCACACTAATAAAGGGGCCGGTTTTCTAAGTGTGTGACTCACCACTCTTTAGTTGATAAAATGAGTAAGTAAAGAAAACTAAGTAAACTTACTTTTTACTTTATAAGCATAAATATCTTCTTAAAAGCAAATCCTATCTCATTCTCATTTCTTTCCTTCATTCCCACGGTTTCCAAACACCATCTTCTACCTCTCTTCTTTGCTCTCTCTCGGTAATACCACTACCACCATTAGAACTCCCACTTTGACCTCTTGTAAAATCTTGTTCACTTGTCCAAATCAAATTCTAAGACCACCAATCTCTTCCTCTCATCAAGCTCTTTATTCCTATCTTCTCAAAACTCCAAGAGCCCCATTTCGGTGCCAAGGTGTTCCACCATTGAAGGAGCTTGAGCTTGTATTTTGACATATTGTTGATCTCCTTTGCTTCTAGGTAAGGAATCTCAAAGAAAAATCATGTTTCCTCCATGTTCTTACCTTGACCGAAAATACACATTGATATAGCTCTTTGTGTGACTTTGTTCTAGCTTCATTTCAACTCTTCATGGACTAGGTGGAGTCCTCTCTTGTTATATATTCAAACTCTCTTCAAAGATCAAGGTAAAACAACTACATTAATGTTTTTGAAACAATGTAAAATTAGGGTTTACAATGAGATGAAGCCTATAGCTTGAATACTCATTATAATGTTTGTATATTGTCTAGAACTTGACAAGGAATCAAAATACCATACGGTTTTGTAAGGAAACAAGAAGGAAGTGTTTTGGAAAAAGAGGTAAATCTACTAACTTAATGTTGTTTAATGCCTTAGGAGAAATGAGCCTATAATTGCTTATTAAAACTACCTAAAGAGCAAATGGTAAATGACCTAGTAAATGTTCTCAAGGAGACTAGTAAAATACCATATGTCTTGTTGTGTGTAATCGCAGGTTAAAGGCATATATATTGTGGAAATTCAGTGTTTAAGATTTAAGCACTTTAAGGGCCTAAGAGCCATGCATTTTAAGGGCCTAAGTGCCATGCAATTTAAGTTATGCACTATATTGAGATGTAGTGTAAATTTGGTGAAGTTGTGTATGAGAGTGTTCTTGGTGATTTTAGGCGTTCTTGTGTGTTTAATGGAGAAAGCAAAGTGTTTAGGCTTAGTAATGTTCTAGGGGAATCCATGTCAAAATTTAGGTAAGAAGCAAGAAGTTCTAAGTGTTTACATAAGGTTTGGTAAGTTAGAAAATGTAGGAAATGAATAAGGAGTTCATGATGTTTTAAAAGAATTATGATGAACTAGGAAGTGTTCTAGAGTGTAATAAGGACTTAGGCATGATCTTGAGATTTAGTAAGTACCAAAGTCACTTTGGGACTTAGGTGAATACCTAGGCAAATTTTGGTAAAATAAGGAGAAGTGTACACTAGGAAAAGAGTTTCAGGAAGGATATAAGGAATTAGTTGTGAGAGATGATGCTTGGGAGATGATGTTAAAATAAGGAGAAAACATTTTGGGATAGTAGTTATCATAGGTATGAAACACCACTTGAAAAACTAGGAGAAAATATTGTAAGTGTTAGGAATTTTGTGAAGAAATAAGTAAAGGATTAAGGAATTAGAAAATGAGTTTTATGTGTGTTTAAGGATGTCTTAAGTTGTGTTTGAAGTGCCCAAATGAGGTTAGGGGGTACTAGGTTATATGGGGTGAAGTTTGGAGTTGAATGTAAAAAGGAAAACAAAGATTTGGGGCAGACCGGACTTGCGACCGGACTTGCAAGTTCGGTCGGGCCCAGTTTATCCTGCGAGAATTGGCTTCTGGAATGGACCGACCTTGGGACCGGACTTGCAAGGTCGGTCGGGCCTGTAATTTGTGTACGGATTGAGTTACTGGAATCGACCGGACATAGGACCGGACTTGGCAAGTCCGGTCGGGCTAAATTTCCGAAGAGGAGAAACTCTCTGGAATCGACCGGACATGGGCAAGTCCGGTCGGCAAGTCCGGTCGGACCTAAACTAGTAAAAAAAAAACAGAAAAGAATGTGACTTATGTGGTTAACCCTAGGGTGTATAATGAAGGTAACCTAGGGCAAGATAGACATTAAAACATGTCATACAATCATGTTAAATACTTAGTAAGTTTGAAGTTAAATAAATAATTAACCGACGTTACTAATGTGTTTAGGATTCTCTCAAGGTGGAAATCAGTCGAGGCATGGACCAAGGTATGGTTTTCTTGCAGTCTGTTGCCTACCGGTTTACACCGGCTTGTGTTTGTTTGTTTTTCTGTGTGTTTATGACTTTGTAAGATTAAACCATGTAAAGAGTTTACAGTTGTTAAATATTATTATGTTGTTAAGTATGACTCTCTCTTCCCTTGTGTGTCTAACAAGACTTGACCTATTATTGTGGAGTGTTGTTGAGTTCGATGATGAACTACTAACAAGGGCTAACGGGGGAGGTGAGGAGTCCGGTCTGTTCCGGCCACGCGTGTGAGTATGGAGTCGATGTCATAACCGGTTCGATTCTCTCTGTATGTTATGGTTAAGTTTCCAATTTGGTTTCTAACCTTCCCTTTAGCTTAACCAAGGCTATTTTACTGACTCACGTCGGGCCACAGGGGCATACTATGTGTTATTTTGGTGTGCTTGGATCACTATATCCGAGGCACCTTGTGTTAAGTTAACTGTCCAATCTAACCGGACGGTAACGAGTTATGTAACGAGCTAAGCATGAGCATGGCAACATTCTCTAGGCTCTCAGTGGGGACTAACTGTGTTGGTTCTCTTCCTAAAAGGAACTGTATGTTTGTGAAGTGTGTTATGGTGTGTACAATACCCATGTTATGTTATATATGTATGAGTTGTGTGTTTAAAATAAATACCATGTCATCATGACAAATAGTTGCGCGCATTCCGGTAGTCGATGGGCTGCGCGTTAACCATGCCAGCCAAGGGTTGCTGACCCCCTCGGGGGATCCATATTTCTTATACTGCAGGATGAGGATCGAAGAAGCAGAGTGGCTCTAGATCCTAGAGAGTAGTTTACTTTTGGAGTACTTTTGGATGTTGCCCGGGTTGCGCCTGTGCTCCCGTGGCGTGTTATATACTTGTTTATGATGGGTTACAGTGAAGTATACAGTGAAGGTTTATGTAAACACTCGGTATTATGTTGATGTATATATATGGTTATTAGTTCTATGCTCGGGAGTCTGATCATCAGACCGGTACAATTGTATTTATTCAGCCTTGTTAGCCACGTGGGTGGTTGACGGCATTGTAGCACCATTCGTTTAGTTACTGTTTAGTTGTTTATTTTCCGCTGCGATTCCAAGTAATGTGTTGTGCGTAGTAGGGGTGTTACAGTGGCATTGAAAGGTATAATGGAATAAGACTTTACTTCATGCCCCTTGTCGTTCAAGGAAATGTGAAAGAAAATGGTGGATTGGCTCAGGGTAAAAAGCATAATTCTCATGGTACTGCTTCTCTTTCTTTTGAAGGACTTCAGGGTTATTTTCAGAAAAGGAAAAATTTTTATTTAAGAAACTTGCTGTTCTTAGTTCCCTTTAAAATCTGAAAAGTTTGGCAATTACATCTTTTATGCTCTCCTTACTTGATTATTGTCTGTTTAACTTGTTTAAACATTATGTCAAAATGATTTGCTTGAGGACAAGCAAAAGATAAGTATGGGGGAGTTTGATAAGTGAGAAATACATATACATTTAATGGTTTAATCTACCTTATATTTACTTACTTCCAGGATAATATTACTCACTTATCGTATGTTTTTCCTAAGATTTATGTTTTATATGAACTGATGCATTTTACATATCAAATGCAGTAAAAAATCTTGGAATTACATAGTTTACTTCACAACCTTTCCAACGCAACAAACGGCCTGTGAAACGGAGCTAAAATGAAGATTCTAAGCCCAGTTGAAGATTGCAGAAAAATGAGGAAGAAAATACACCATGTCCGTGGAAATATGGCCGGACAGAGGGCGGACAGGACAAACACGTCCGGGGAAATATGGCCGGACAGGGGGCGGACAAAGACAATGTGTCCGTGGTGCGTCCGTGGAGAAAAGGCCGGACATGAGTTGTGACCGTGGTGTGTCCGCGGAAGAAAGGCCAGACATGAGACAAGTCCGTGGCCTGTCCGGGGATAAAAGGCCGGACAACACTGATGCTGTGCTAGACATGTCCGTTGAAATAAGGCCGGACAAGAGATAGAGACGACCGGGGATTTAAACAAGGACGCCTCTAAATGCAACCCAGATCTCCTGATAATTGATTGAGCCAACCGTCTTCCCCGATTTTTATTGCGGCGCCTGCAAACACATCTATCTACCCCATCACCAATATCAGGTGCCGGCAGTCCCTAAATCCCTCACGCATTGTCCAGTTCTGTCTTCATCCTCATCCTTTCTTCTATATAAACCCACTGCTACTTCATCAGAAAAGGAGACACATTGGTTCACCATAACTCAACTTCACTTCCAAATCACACTTCCTCCAGAGAATTCCGTTTTCCTTCATACATCCACATCGCCACTTTATTTCCATCGTACTAAATAAGCCCGTGCGAGTGCAGAGAGTTCTTTCTTTGCTTATCTATACTCTGTTTTAATGTCTATGTTATTTACGTTGTTTGTTTGTATAATTATGTGTGAGTAATAACCTTAGCCTCCCGGGTTGGGAAGCAAGCCTATTTTATAAAATCATATTACGTAGACTTTCTAAAATAATCTGTTCAAGCAATATTTCATTCTCGTCCTTAATGCGCTTTAATATTCAAGCCAATTATTAAAGTGATATTTGTAGTCCCTTGTTAAAATGCGATCCTAAGACAAGGTTCTAGACAGAAGAAGTCAAAACGGGTTAACGACTAGAAGCGAGTTTTCGCCTATAAGTTAATATGTCCCCAACAGGAATTGTTAATAAGGTGATTAATTTATAATAACTTGAGCAAGGATTGCGCTTGTTGTTTAAATTAATCAGGGTTTATTGTACAAGGACCGGTCAACAAACTAATTAAGATTTCCGAGTTTATTGCTAAAGTGGGAAAGTTTATGGTAATATAATTGAATGAAATAGGTGAGCAGAACAACCCAGGGTGCTTCCTTAAAACCAAAAGAGTTTTATAACTGCTATTATTATTCTGTTTTAATTAATTGTTCTTTTTACTGTTTTGTTTACATTAAGTGTTAAACCACAATCTCCCTAAAAAAGTGATAAGTTTCTATTAAATAGTCTAATTAGAATTCTCAGTTGATTTACACTATCAGTTAAACCACAGCAAGGTCCCCAAGAGTTCGACAACCCCACAATTCCACTATTTCTGCAAAACGATAGGTACACTGCCTAAGTGGTAGAAGTAGTCACATATTTCTCCCAATAATACCGTTCACCAAGTAACTGCTAGCTTGACAAATTCCTGTTCAGTAGTTCCTTCCCGAATGCTGTTAAATTCACAAGCAATACCGGGTAATATTAATATATCTATCCACTAAGTATTACAGTACTATTACTATAGAGTTTATACTCGTAGTATACTAATTTGTATGTTCTTTATTTCCCCCTGTTTATTTAACAGTGGTTCTAGGTAGTTCGTCAATTCATTATTTTATGTGATCTCCACATGTGATAATGAATTTCCAATTTAAGATATATCTTTATCTCATCAATTATATATCCATAATTATTTCTCTTATTCCATATACCAATATAATTTGGTTATCTTTTTTATAACCACAATTATTTCATAAACTTTATGTTATATTCTCTTGGTTATTTTTATTACACCCACCTTTATTTTATAAACTTTATATTGTATCCTATACTTGTTTCCACTTATTCTTTATACTATACAATTGGGTTATTTTCATTATAACAACCTTTATTTAATAAACCTTATATTATACTTCGTAATATACCATAATACATTATATGAATTCCTTTCTTTATTAAATTACAAAACCAAACTCATAAATTCGGTAGCTACATAATGAGCACATTAACTTTTGTAAATCATCCAATGACCATATACTTCTAGTCTTTACTAATTTAAATATATCAACTTTTATAAATTACCAAACAATCCTTTAAATTTTCGGTTTCCATATATACTTCCCATGACTAAATTTTAACCCCAAAACTTTTATGTAAGTTACATATCAACTTATAAACCATAGTTTTATTATTTAATCTCCTTAATTACCGAGACAACCCTTATACTTTTATAAATTGCCAAATAACCTTATAACTTTTATAATTCATTAATTATCCCCATTCATTTTCGGAAATTGCAAAACAATATATTAGTTTTTTTAAATTACCAAATGACCACATTTATTTTTGGTCTTAACATGTAATCCCCTTATATTCACAATTTAACCTCAAAACTTTATGTAAGTTGCATATTAACTTATAAAATATAGTTTTAATATTTAATTTTATTAAATCACCGAAAGGACCCATATATTTTTATAATTATGAATTCGCCCCAATTTAATTTCGGTCCTTCCCTTATATATACCCATAAAACATGTGTAATTCGGTTTCTCCTCTAAACTTTCCAATATTTACAAATTAGCCCCAAAACTTTATAAAATGTTATTTTAACACTTAACCACTTATTTAAATTCACCAAAATTCATAATATTAATTCCTACCTTATATTATAATATAAGTATACCAAACAACTCCTTATGTTCTCGGTTTTCATATTTTGTACACCAAACTTCTCAAAATTTATATTTTTGCCACATAACTTATTTAACTAACCATTTAAATACTTGTAGCTATTTTTAATGTTCCCAAAATTTATAATATAAGTTAATACACATATATATTTCGAAAATGACCCAAATAATATATTTAACTCTCGGCTTTAATAAACTTTTACTATATAGTTTAAAACTTGATTTAAAACTTATAATAATTACATATAAATGTATATAAGCCATATAACACTTCTAAAAATTATGCTAATGACTTAGAATGATTATAAACTCAAAATAGAACATATTATCCTTAGATAATTCGGCTGGTACATGTATGTATCCTATTTAATTTTTGTGACACAATTTTATACCCTAAGGTAGTAATCTTACCTTATACGCTATAAATTATTTTTCTTGATATTATAACCCATTATTTTTGGCCTTGATTTATTAAGAGGTTATACATAATTTTTATACCAAAGTTTGAAGCTCGATCAAGCTTAAACTTAATAAACTTTAATTATATAAACTTACTCCTTAAATCAAGAAAATTCTTGTACTTGATTTCTCCTTGAATTCCAAGCTCTTCAAATGTTATTTTGACGTAGGGAATTCGGCCACCTTATACACATTTAGGAGATCCATTTGTTAGAATTCTAACAAGGATTTATAAATGAGATTTGGAGTAGTTTTACAAGAGTTTACCTTAGGAATTTTACAAGGTATTTTTGGTACACCTTGGGATGATTGTAGATCCAAGTTTCCTTCATGAAATAATGAAGAGAATATAGATTTAGAAGTTCCTAATTTTCGAAAATACCTTAAGGAATTTACTTAGGATTTTCAACATGAAAATATACCTTAACTTGATCTTGTTGTTCCTTGTGTTGTTGTTGAATCTAGGAACCTCCTTGGAACACTAATGCTTGGCGATTTCTTATAGGTTTTCTAGGATGATTTCTTGCTTCCAGACTTAGTAGATTTAACTAGGAATTTACATAGAAAGGGTGTTAGATCTTAGAACACCATTAATGGAGCTTAGAAGCTCTAAGGAATTACTTAGCAAATGAAGAATGAAAAGAGAGGAAAGAGAGCTTACTCATTCGGCCAAGGAGTTGGCAAAGGAAGAATGGAGCCTCACGTAGCAAGATAAGGAAGGGAATGAAAGGTTGGAATTTTTTTGACAATAATTGTCAAATTGTTTAATCTTTCATTTGTTTAATTATTTGGTGTTTGGCTCAATAAAATGTCTATCATTTAGTAGGCCATCGGTTGATTGATAAGGAAATTGAAGTCTTCCATTGACAACTTGTAATAAGAAGACAAAGGCAAGGTAGGTACATGTCCCCTTTGAATTTTATAAGTCAATTATCTACACTATCTTGTCTCTTATTTCTTGCTTGTTTACGGTAGTGAAGTTCTATGTAGACATCTGATTTCTTTGTTAATTAATGACATAAGAACATGCTAGGTTAGCTAGGTATGTTAGGTGAATTTTTATAAGGAAATTTAAGCCCTCTTTTCTTGTTGCATCGACACTAAGGGCTGCTCCAAGACAATGAACTTTTGTTGTATTAGGCAATAGATTAGACATAGTTAGGTGGCTGTCTATCTTGACTACTTTTGTAGCAATCAATCCCCTTGTTTATGCATAGAAATCGGCAGCCTTAATAGGTAGAACATGGCTGTTTTTGTTTGATTCTTGCAACTTGTACAAAGTAGATATAGCTTTCTTATTTATTTCATTACTTTTGTTTAAACTAATTTCTTTATTGTCTCTTGCAGGTACACGGTATTGGGGTCTTATTTTGACTCAAATTATTTGTTACATTTTCATATAACATATGCTAGGTGAGTCATATTAGCATAAGACACTTATTTTAGCCAAAATCAAGTAAAAAAGGACTTAAAATGGCGCCCTAAATGGTGGTCAAATGGGACTGATTTTTCATTTGATTTTTGTTACACTATATTGTACTAAGATCATACTAATATGTGTAATAGGTTCCAGCATTTAATTGTTACATTTATAACATAGTAAAAGATGAAAGTTGTAAGGTAAAAATGCTGATTTTAGGTACCTTTTTAACCCAAAAATCGCCCCCACTTGTACTATGAATTTAGTACTGGAATTAATTGATTTATATGGTCATTTTATCCCCTTTTAAGATTATCAACTCGTGGCTCCTCAAAAACTTCAAGGCAATTGCGTAGAACACATTTTTGTGACACCCGAAGGTGCGTTTTTGTGCATTAAGGATTTTCTGAAAAATAATTAGTCGCTATGAGTTCCAAGTGTTTATTGACATTTTTTATAGTCAATAATAATAACTTAAGGTGTTACATTGAGTTATATGGGGTTATATCAACTCTAAACACAACTCCCGGGCTAACCGGGCAAAAAGGAGCGTTAAGAAATTCGTCCGAGCACTTTGTTTATTTTTGAGGAAGTAGCTCGTGAATTCTCTTTAGAATGTTGTATAATGATGTTTGGAACTCTAAGAATTAATTTTATAGGAGTTCGTGCCACCTCGGCACTCCTCCTGAGCATTCCTAGGGGTTTATGGGGCCCCCATAAGGCATCTCCTAGCACTTTGCGTTTAACTGAGAATTTAGCTTGAGGACTTCATCTTATATGTTTAATAAAGTGTTATGGTGCATTTGGAATGAAGTTTAATGCTTTACTTCATCCTATAATGTATTTTCGGGACTGGGCCTTGAGGCCTTTAAGGGAACTCCCGGGCATATTGTATTTTTACTTAGTTTTAGATGAGGTCCTGTGTTCTAAGGGTCATATAATGATCCTTGATTGACTTCATATGAAGTTTACAACTTATATAACTTGTTTAACTTAAGGTCGGGCTTTAACGCACGTTTTTTACCTTAAGGAGTTTAGGTGCGTTTTAACGCCCAAGTGTATATATCCTTTCTTAGGGTTTAATAATCCCCTAAATTATATATTTTTACCCTTATTTAATTATTTAAGTGTTAGGGGCATTTCAATAAGGTCGACGCCTAAAGTGATAATATCCTTAGTTGCTGAGCAGACTCGAGTCTAAAAGAGCGAAGATGCCGTCGCAACGACCACCTAGTGAAAGTCATTAGAGAACCAGAAACCTTCGACTTGAAGATGGGAAAAATGATAGGCAGTGAACAAATGTTGAAACACTTGAACGAACACCCATGATAGGAAGTAAGATGCACCAACCTTATTATAGAATCCGACATGACATCAGAAGATATAACAAATTAATTCGGAAGCGTGTAGAGAACTAGGAAGCTAAGGAATAGCCTACAAATGAGCAGAGCTCAACGCGCAAGAAAGGATAAAATGGGGCGTACCTAAGCCATGAACCGACTACAACTTGTAGACATAAATGATTGCAGAACCTATAACCTAGTGGGATGAAATTGCCAATAAGGGCGCCACTGAGGGGGAGAAATACAACATATCAGCGGAGCGGGGAAACGAACCAACAAAGCTTACACCGATTGAAGGGAAAAAATAAATCACTTGACTATTGAGAATGGGAATTATAAACCCCAGAATTCCTTAGGAGTCTTCCAAAGACACATGCAACAAAAAAATAAGAACTCTACTCTCGAATCTAGAACCAGTTACCAGGAAGGAAGAAAGAAAGCAATAACTATTGGGACCACACATAAAGGTGGAGTGACCAATGCTCAGAAGACTTGTGAACTAGATGAACTACTCATTCTTAAGTCAGCCAACAAGTGTAAACACAACCATAAATGATGAAAGCACGTGAGGAAAACTAACCTACACATGAATTTGAACCGAAGCAATCAACTTTGTGTTAAAAGACAGTGACCGGATAGTACGACGCAGCAATAACCACATGTTTGAACCCTAAGAACTCCCAGAGTGTTTTCACCAATAAGAGATTGAACCAAGGAGGATGTTTGCTTGAATTGTTGAAGAATTGAAACATCAATATACAATACATGAATGATAAACTAACAATAGCGGATGGCATAGCAACAATACCTATCTAAAGAAAAGTACATTGTGTGCAGGAAGCGACCATCATAAGTGACCGTCAGATGTTGACATGGAAGACCAATTTATGAGTTAAACACGGCGTGAATGAAAAATCAGTCTGAAGTGAGACTGCAAATTAATGACAATAGTTTAGACCGTACGAAAAGAGACATCACAGGTAGCACATTGCTTATTCCTAGTACATTTACATAAGAGCCCAGAAGTGCATTTCTAGTAGATTAAACATGAAAAATGAGATAATAGGCTCTATCGAAAGAGACCTCAATTGCCAGAGAATCGAGTCCATACGAAATGCTGGGAGAAGGTAGAACATATTTAAGATCCGAGTAGATGGATTTCCCTTGATTAAGTTAAGGAAAAACCACATGTGTGTTGCCGTGGAACGATAAAAGAGGAGATCGACAACAGAATACTTCACAACTTACTAACAACTAACCGTGTGACAGACACTACGAGTATACAAAAACGAGATGTGGGATGACCACACTCCAAAGGAGCTTGCGGGCCTGGCAGACTTATTCATAAGCTAGTCAGGTAAGTAGTAATGTATCAGTAGGGTACCCCATATATGTCAACGAGTAGTGGAAGGAACACGAGAAGTAGTCGACTCCGTGCTACGGTCAGTGATGCGAATTCAGACCAGTACAGATAATTACCTCGAATAGCTGAAGAGAAAGATCTCAGTTAAGCTAACTAGTCTAAAGGAGACAGAGAACTCATTCTAGGATGAAATGATTAAAAGTTATGAGTGCGAGGAGCACTGAGTATTAAGTACAGACACCGGATGTGTCTCAAGATTTCCGAGAAAACTGTGAAGAGCAATAAGCACTAAATAGTAACCCCAGATTATACATAAACCCCAGACCGAAGGTCAGTCAGAAGGAACAATTCAAACAACCAAGAGTACGCTAAAAGCATGTACATTAAATCTTCAGAGCAATGGATGAACTATCTATAACTCATCGAGTCCGCATATAACAAGAGATATCAAGCGTCAATTGAAAGACCTTATTCCCAGAATTATCGGGGCACGAAGGATGAACAATACCTTAAAAAAAGGAAAAAGGAAAAAAATGCAACAAAACTCTAAGTTATCTGGGTCACGCAGCAGAAGCTTGTGGGCCCATATCTCATAGGTTCAGTATAACCTAAGAAGCTGAGAGAATAAATGAAGTATGTTACCAAGTGACCTGGAGCCTTAAAGGCTAGAGTTGAACCCTATTGTAAGAATTGGTACAAAACCGATAAAACCCTTTATACACAGACCTTTTGATCTAATCATAATATGGGATAATCTGCATGGAAGCTAAAATACTTCATGACAGCTAGACATCGTGAACCAATGTTCAATGATGATATATTATTGATTACGTGGGCGTAATCCTTTTTCAGGGGGTAGAGCGCAAAGTCGCTTAGAGTACATTTTATGTGTTGGTCACGTAAATTACTGTGTGTATAGCATGAAAGGATTTATTGTAATGCTTGATATGTATAATACATAAATATACACGTATATTCCTATATTGAGTTGTAGTTACTTAGCACAAAAAATGCGAGTATCTTGTTAGCTTTACTATGAGAATACATGTAAGAGGAGTAGAAACTCGTGTAGAATTGAATTTCTTGTAGGACGTGGTATATGAAACCATATGTGGTGATATTGAGATAGGTGAATCGGTATGAAACCGATATGGACCATAACGGGAATTGAATCCCCTAGGGAACAAATGGTTGCTAAGAAATGGATTGATGTGAATAGTTTTGAAGATGAGTGATATACTTGAGATGTGTTAATTATTTGATTATGACTAGAATTATTAAAATATATAAAATGGGAATTTGCTAATTAATTGATTGTTTGAAACTGACGTGGGAGGTTGAACTTGATTCCGCGCAAATCAAGGGAGACCGAACACAAATTGGGGGTGGAAGGATAGTTCAACACTAATGCTAATCACATCAGGGTCGGATGACTCCTGAAACTCCCTACAAGTGGACAGAGATATGAGTAGGTTATGAGCTTTGATGATTAGATAGTGTGTTCAATTTCTCACGGGGCCGAGGACCTTAGAGTCCTTCGTCAGTAGACCGGTGTTTTAATACCCTGGACCTAAAAATCGTGATTAAATTACTCTAATAGGATTGTTAAAGGCCTAATGGTGCCTAAAGAGTATTGGTAAAGAGAATAAAACCAAAAGAGAAGAGAAAACGCTTGAAAAGCGAAAAACGCTAAAATGCGCGTTAAATGAGTATAAGAGATATATGATCTTGACAGGGCCCGAGATGGATTCCTAAGGCTTAGTTAGGCCTAATTAGTGTACGGGAATGATTCCCGAAGAAAACGGATCCAAATAATGGATTAAAACGCTAACGGAGTCTTAAAGCACGTTTTTCGAGAAAACCCGAAAACGTGACTTTAAGTGGTCAAATGGACACGTAAAAATTAAATTTGATTAAATAACTATAATTAAGTATTAATGAAAGCTTAATGGCCATTAAAAATAAAGAAACGAGAAAAACCCAAAAAACGGGCCCGGTTAGTGAATAGTGCCAAACCGGGTAAAATAACGAGTGTTTTCTGTCAAAAACCGAAAAATGCTCCAGCATGTATGTATACAGTGGGGCCGATTTTTATTGGCATAATTAGCCTTCCCCATCTCTAATATTAGCTAGTAAATAAAGGAAGAAAGAAATGAAAAGCAAAAGCAAAAGTAAATAGTACAAACCCACTTAATCTCTATCTTGCTCTTCATTCCTTCACTCACGTTTTCTTTTCCCACTTCCCACCTGAGCTCTCTTCTTCCTCACCGAAGCTCCATGGCGATTTGCAAGAGCCTTCATCAGCTCCCTTCTTCTCCTTCTTCTACAAGGTTCAAATCAACACCAAATTGCAAAATAATTGCACCATTGAATTCCTCTCAACTTGGGGAACATTTCCCTCCCTTAAAAATACAAAAAGCTCACACTTGACCTCCATGGAAAAATCTGGGAATTGAAGGTGCCATCTTGTTCTAAAACCACTCCTTGGTTGCTTAAGGTAAGAAGCAAGCTCAAAATCTCTATTGTCTAGCTTCCTTTGATTTTTGGAAAATTCCAACGTGAGCCCTTCTCCATCCTTGCTTCAGCCGGTTTCTTCTTTCCTATGTGGAGTTCTGGAACTTCATCATTTTGATTGCCTAAGCCCTCCATGAGGGCACTTGAAGGTAATCTCTAAGCTAAACCCTGAAAACTAGCTCTTGAAATACTAGTTTTTGTGAGGGGAAAAATTGAATTAATAAGCTTGATATGTGTGTATGGGGATATGATTGTAGATAGAAATCTAGACTCCCTTGTGTGTGGTGAAAACGAGAAGAGAAATAAGGAACAAGAGAAAGAGGAAGAAGAGAAAGAAAACCGAAAACTAACAAGGTAATAAGCTCACCTTGAGTTAGTTTTGTTTGGTTTGCAAAACAGATTTTTAATGTAGAATTAAGGATCTTGTTTTAGTGTGGTTAAGATACTACAATTTGAATGAGTAATGAGGATGTTTAATGTTGTTTAAGTGTGAGAAATAAGCTTGGGAACTAAGCTAGTTTTTATGTGTGAATAAATGGGAATTTGATGTGGTTTTTGATGTCTAAACCAAACAGGGAGAAGAAGTGTTTGTGAGCATATTTGATGTGGTGAAAATTCTAGGGAAAGAAAGTAGGTGCGGTCAAAATTTGCCTAGGAATGGATAGATTTGGGTGTTTAATTATAAGGAAGAAACTAGGTGGTTTATGAGGTTTAAGTGAGTGGTTAATGGTTTCGAAAACCAAACTTTGAAGGAGAGTGTGTTAGGAGTAAAAATAATGCCATCTGAGTGCTTGGAATGACATTGGTAAGGGAAGTTTGAATGGTATAATGAAGAAACCAAAATCTGTTACAAAGTTATATAAAACAAGAAAACTAGTTATGGAAGTGAAGTTTAAGTGAAATTAACTAGAGTTCGCGAGTGCACTTGGTGCTTGGTTTAAAGAGGTGTAGGTGGGTAATTAGGTGCTAAAATATGTGGATTGTAAGTGGGGAAGATTGGGTAATTAAGGGACTAAGAGAAGACCTTGAACAGAATTGGAAAATGCTAAGTTTGCAAAATCTGTAGCAGGGTCCAGGACTAGGTCTAGGACCATGTTCCGGACCACCCCTAAAATACCCCCGAGAGTTTTCCAGTTTGATTGGTCCGGGACTTAAGTCCCTGCCCATGTCCCGGACCACCCCTTAATTAATAGCCGAGGATGGAAGTCTGCACCTGGTCCGGGACTAGAGATATGGACAAGGTCCCGGACCATATTGAAATTTATGCCGAGAGTTTAAGTGCAGGTTTGGTCCGGGACTTAAGTGTATAAGGTCCCGGACCACTTCAAAAATATGGCCGAGAGTTAAGACCAGCATTGGTCCGGGACTTAAGGTAGGGACCAAGTCCCGGACCACCCCCAGAATCCTACAAGTGTTTT